>CAKLNU010000436.1:0-11569 GCA_922788865.1 Poeciliopsis turneri
TCTATCTATCCATCTATCTATCTATCTATCTATCTATCTATTCATCTATCTATCTATCATTCATTCATCTATCTATCTATCTATCTATTCATCTATCTATCTATCTATCTATCTATCTATCTATCTATCTATCCATCCATCCATCCATCCATCCATCCAACCATCCATCCATCCATCCATCCATTTTCCGTCACCCTTCTCCCTAACGGGGTCGGGAGTTGCTGGTTCCTCTCCAGCTGCGTTCCGGGTGAGAGGCGGGGTCACCTACCCAGGTCTCCAGTCTGTCGCAGGTTGCAGCCTGGCATTAAACTGAATTACTGCTGAAAAATAAATCAATCAATCTGTGAGAAATCAGTCAGGAAGATTACTTTATGTCCGATTCTTTCTTAGATTCAAGCCTACTTCATGCTGTCAGACTGGTTCTGCTTCAGGGACTTTTTCACCTCATTTTTGAAAACTACTTTTTGTGCTGATGATCTGGAACTCCTCAGTGGATCTCTACTGAGATTCAATTCAAAAAGTAAATTTATGAATATTATAGGTTAAATACGGAGTGAAAAAATAAAATTATTATTTCTGTTCATTTTGATGATTAGCAATCAGATAATTTATGTTTTTGGACTGTGGGAGGAAGCAGCTGGAGAGAGAACCCGCCATGCACAGGGAAAACATGCAGAAAGGCCGGGAATCAAACCCAGAACTTCTTGCTGCAAGGCAACAGTTACCAACTGCGCCATTGTGCAGCTCTTTAAACCAGAAACACATCAGACTCATCAATAAACAGCGAATATGTTGGTCTGGTTTATATCTAAGCATAAATCTAAGCAATGTACACAAATCAGTTGCCAGTGGAAAGTTGAGTGGAAGGAGAAAGTACAGTCGACAAATGTAACAGGTCCAGAGAGGATGACTGGGCAAAGTCCAGTCTGGAGGACGTTCCTGCCCAGTAGTTTCTGAACGTCACTCCACTGGGTTCAGGCTGAGCCGCTCAGAAGCCACATGACGCTGTTTTGTTTCCAGACGGTGGAGCCGGTGGACCAGCTGCTGCAGAGCATGGATCCGGCCAAAGACAGGGAGCTGTGGGTGAAAGAGAACAAGACCGGCGAGGTTCGGCCGGTGGATCTGGACATTTAGGCGGCCCAGACCCGGATACCCTCCGACCTGCTCTCAGTGTCACCGGGTCGGCCCGGTCGGCGGACGGTGCATGTGCAGCCTGCTGAGCTCTGACTTTAATCACAATGAGGGAAGATCGAACGCAGTCCTGGAAAACAAACGGATCAAAGAACCAGCATGTTCCTCCTAAAGCTCACCCGTCATTAAAGCATTAGCTTACTGAATGCCATATAGCGTGCTCTGCTGTTTACCTGTTGTACATTTAATATATATGAAAAAAATCTATGTTCTTTAAAACCTTAAATTCAGCTTCAATCAACTTTTTTCCATTTTGTGTGAACCAAACAAAAAGAAGAGAAAGCTAGTCTTATTGTGGACGTTAACTTTATTTTAGATACAGATTCTGAAACTGAATGATGATGATGATGATGATGAATATATTTTCATATTTCTTCCTGGTTCATTTTGGTGGAAATACATGTTTAACCCTCCATGCGCTCATGATGGTGGTTTTGTGTAGCCCATTGAATTTGCACCAGGTCGTCTTGTTGTTCATTTCTACAACAGAAACGTTCAGCATTAAAATATCCTCACATGTTCAGAGCGTCCAGCGTTTGGAACGGAAATTCAACTCCCAACATCAAATTCAGGCGATTGGATCCAGTCTGCAGGAAAAGGTGGTCCAAGTTACACGAAACACCTTTCAGTGCCTCTCAGTTTCTATACCTGGAATGTCCTTGATATATTCTCTGCATCAGTGTACATTTGTAGATACTGGTTAGATGTATTTTGCTGTGAAACGTTTTGACAGATCTGCAGATGTTCAGGCAGGCGAGGTGTTTACACTCTACAACGTTGTTTATTTTTAGTAAATATGCAGGGAATATTTTTACGGTGGTGTTCAGCAGCAGAAAGCTAAATTGATCAATTTGTGTGCTGATCAACAGATGATTGGATTATGCATTTGTAGTTTGGGTGGATCCAGTTGCAGCGCAGAGCCAGACGAAGCCCATCAGATCCCGTCTGCATGTGCTCAGTGTTTACATGTGCATTTCTCTGTCGTCTTCACATTTCCTCTGGTCTCTGTGTCTTCGGTTTATTTGCTCATTTAATTCAACTGCAAGGCACAATAAATATTTTGATGAAAGATAAATGTAAACTAATGTTTTAAGTATAAATTTTTATTCTTAGTTTGGTGAAGAAGAGGAAAACGATCCTGTTTTCATCCCCCTGGCGACATGCAGGCTTCCGTAGTGTATTTGTTGTAGCGGTTCATCGTCGTGCGTCAGTGTTGTGCACTAAATGTTGTTACGTTCCAACTAAATGTTCCTGATAGGAGTTTGATGATGACGTAATGGTTGACCTAACTGGCCTGTGTGGTGACTGTTTACATTAAATCCAGTGTTTTCAGAATGTTTTGATCATACGTGACCTCTGTCCCGATCGTGAACCGAGGAATGCAGTGTACAAAATAAATCTCCTCTCTGAAAATTAAACGGTGCAGTGTCATTACGTAACGCTACAGGGAAGTCAGGATTGGAGAAATGTTCCATCAGTGGGAAGATGAATTTAAAAATGAAATTATATGCTGTTTGCACGGACAACAGGTGCAGCACATCTCATTGGTAGCCAAACATAACTGTACGGTGTTATTGACATGAGATGCTGTATTAGATACAAACATGGAGAAAACTGTTGGAAATAACATGAAAGACAGAAATAATAACTTCAAATTAACCAATGAAAATCAGAAATTATTTATGAAATGTAGTTCAAAGGGTTTGTCGTTAGTTGTTTTTTTATAAATATTGTAACAAAGTTTATAAGTTAGCAAAAGCGAACCCCCCACACCTGGCCGCGCCCCCAAACCTGGCCGCGCCCCCAAACCTGGCCGCGCCCCCAAACCTGGCCACGCCCCCAAACCTGGCCAGGAACCCAAACCTGGCCACGCCCCTTATTGTTGGCTGACCCTTTGCAACTACGTCAATCATTCGAGGAAGTGACGGATTATTGACCCAAACAACTGAACTTGGTTCTCCAAGTGGTTTTTGCCGGTTTATTTGCGGCTCCTGCTTGTTTAACTCACCTGGTTGGGCTCAGAGGTGATGGGAGTTTCTAGCTTACGGTTCTTCCTCCCTCCTGACGTCTTGGTCAAATTTCTGACTTTGCCTGAATTCAAACCACACAAAGCCGTGCTGCATTGTCTCCATTATGGTTAGATGTTCCTTCTTCACTATTTTAATCATAGTCACTTATAAAGTATATGAATGTTTCTCTTCTGACCTTATAAACAATATTCGCTGTGACTCTGCGGTCACACCGACGGCTAACAGTCATTATGACAGGCAGGCGCCATCCATCACCACCACATTATTCCTCATTAAAGGTCAGAAAACAAAATGACAAGTTTGTGTAGAGGACTGTAACATCCTGTGACCATTTTAAACTGAAATCACTACATAAAAGTGGTGTTGGGTCAAAGATGTCTGCTTTCATACCGGCTTTAAAGGAGCGCTTCCTTTTAACATCTGTCATGGCGGAGTGGGCGGAGTTCTGGGGAGTGTGACGTCATCGGCAGACGGTCTATCGACTCCGCCCACTTTGCTGCTGGGGGCAGGCTGAGCTTCACAGTGGGGTCGGTTACACTTTAAGGAAATCTGTAGATATTTTTGTTTCCACGTCACATATTAATGCATATCTGAAGCGTTTCAGGGTCTGTCACAAGTATTTCCAGTTTGGAGCTAATTATGCTCAGTTGTGACCCCTGACCTCCGTTTTGCTGCCTTTCTTCACTGAAATAAATTCAACACCATCCAAGTACGGCGCAATTCTCTGAGTTGTATATGGCTTTTATTTCCAAAAAATAAACTCTCAAAATTGACTTTGTTTGATCCAACAATTAATGAACCAATCAGAACCGCGCTGCTTAAAAAGCTAACCAGTTTATGTTGCCATGGTAACTACAGCCCAGCAGCCAGGGAGGGGGCGGAGCCTGAAAAAGTTGTTTTTGTTCAAATTCAAATCTGAGCAAAAACTGCAACATTCTCCAAATGGCCCAAAATTTACTTCTGACACTCAAAGGCAAACATTTTTAGAACATTAATTATTTCTGTAGATTTCTGCTAATATTTTTACTAACTTCTATGAGACAAATTGCAAATAAATAAATGAATGAATTTCTCAGACAGAAATGAATTGTTATAAATTGGTATAAATTATACATATTCAAGCAAGTATTGCACCGTGTCAAGCCCCTATTATCCAGCCTGGACTCTTAGCACACATGCTAATACGTGAGTGTCTCAACTGACCTTCAGCTTTTAATAGGATTGGTTGATGCAGGCGGACTGTTAACCTGAGCCTAATTCCCCACATAAGAAGCTCTAGTTCTGACTTTTTCACAATTAGGCTAATGAATGAACCAAAGTGAGAAGAAAACACGCGGCTCTCCGACTGCTAACGCGATGAGCTGGAGGCATTATGGCAGCAGACAAGCTAAACTGGGTGAGATATCAAAGACACAAAGGTAATCACTTTTAATAACTTCATAAACTGCAAAGTTTGTACAAGTTTTCATATAAAAGCTCTAACAGGATTTAAAGGCTGCCCCGTATTAATGACCCGTTGGCTAATCTGAAGCTGCAGGCTTGGTTACTATCACCAGGTGATCAATTCATTGGTTTAGCTGGTAACCAGTTCACAGAAGAAGAGACGTAGCTCAAACAGGCAAATTAAAAAGGTCAACAAAAAGATGAACAGTCACAATGTTAGCTCCTGAATTATTGCTTCTTCTCTTTCAGCTTGTCTTTGATCCTCTGAGGTTCGTCGTATTGTATCAAGCGCAGGATGTCCTTGTTGTCCATCACTCCCTGGATGAATTCGCCCTCTGTGATTTTATCTGCAAAGGAAACAACATGTCTGCCTCAGAGGACTTTCTCACCTTAAAGCTGCTGCAGAGTGAAATGATTTCATGAAATGTACCGTTTTCCTTCTTTCCGAAAAATGACCAGATTTTTTCAGCTCTCTTCTCTGGAGTGTTTTCGTCTTCGGGGAGTTTCGTCTGGTCGTCTGCTGGGATCATGTTGAATATCGACTGCAGGAGAAAACCACAGAACGTTTTCAAGCAGTTAATCTGAACTTTGACCTTAAAAAGATCAGGAAATGGTTGCTACTTCCAGGCTGTCAGAGACAAGTTGACCCACAGCTTTAGCCAGTGAATAGTTAATGGCTGAACTGAGACAATAAGTGACCTCAGTACCCGAACGATCTCTTGGATCTCGTTCTTGCTGATGGTTCCATTGCCGTCCACGTCGTACAAGGCGAAGGCCCACTCCAGCTTCTGCAGAGTCTTTCCTCCAGAGGTGAGGTGCAGAGCGACGATGTACTCCTTAAAGTCCAGGGTGCCGTCTGCGTTGGTGTCGAAGCTCCGGAAAACGTGGCGTGCGTACGCTGTGGGGTCGGCGCCCGGGAAGAAGCTGGCGTAGATTCCTTCGAACTGCTCCTTGGAGATCTTCCCGCTGGGACATTCCTTCAGGAAGGACTGGTACCAGGTGCACAGCTCCGCCTCAGAGTACTTGGTGTTGGACTTGAGTTCCTCCAGGAGCTCCTTGGACAAGGCGCTGCTCTTGGTGTTCCCCATCCTGCTGCAGATCTTCCTCCTTTCCTGCGTTTGAGGGCTAAATGTGTGCAGAGCTCAGAGTTTCTCTGCTCGGCTGCCAAATGAGATTATGGTCATCACTATCTAAATCCAGACAGCTGTCCTACAGAGGATAAACACGTCACAGCGTTATGACACCTTCACTGGGAGACACATTCACACCAACGCAGTAACAAACACATGGGACAAATCCAGATATATATATATATATATATATACATTTCTGAATTTATTTTCACTTTGAAAAGTTAATTCTGCTGCAATATTTTATTTATATTCTTATGTTTTAAATTTAAACTCACATTTTATTTTTTATTACTTATTTTTCTAGTTTGACATTCAAGATATACATTATTTTGAATGTTTATGTATTTAATTTTCTTAATTTCTTGTTTTATTTTGAAAATCAATAATTATCATAGAGTTGTCTGCCAATCAAAAACTGCAGTTTATCTCAGAAAAATCTATTTACTCTGTTGCTTCAACCGAGCAGCTTGTTACACGGCGGCTGTTTCTGCAGCTTTGTGTTTCTGTTGTTTTGTGATTTTGTAGTTTTGTGATTTTGTAGTTTCTGTCATTTAATTATTATTTTAGTGATTTGGGTCTGTTAGGAACCGTCTTCCAGGGGATGTTTCAGTTCATAACTCCTTATAGAATATATTCAAGGTCTGCTTTAATAAGACGCAGGGATTTCCCAACTCCAGAAAATAATATCTGCAGTCAGAAAGTTGCTCAGAAATATTTTGCTTGACAGAATCAGTTGGTCCCAATCAGAAGCACAAGGAATAGAAATAAAAACAATTAAATTCAATCTGAATATTTTATGATTTCTCATCTTTATGTTGTCAGGAGAAATAAACTGTTATTTTATTTCCCTGTATAAAAGGCGGTGTTCTCTTTCTGCATTTCTTGACTCGTATGTTTTTGGTTGTATTTGTTTTCTTGCAGATAAACTAAAATGTTGTTCCTCTTTTTTGTCTCTTCTCATTCCTGAAACTGGTTCATCATCTAAACTTTCCGTCTCGTCCTGAAATTAGCCGGGTGAAATAAAGGTGCATGCTGAGAAACCAGATGTGAAGGAGAGTTTTTAGGTGCTGACAGGAGGTGAGACGGTTTCTCTGACGCAGGTCAGATCTGACATGGCAGCCGAGGCCGGCCTGCCTGCAGCCCAGGCCGGCCTGCATGCAGCCCAGGCCGGCCTGCATGCAGCCCCGCTTGGCGTCCCCTGCTCGCCCACAATGTGATGAGATTACCCACGTCTCTATTGTAATAATCTGGGGCCAGATTGCAAAGCCATCTGCTGCAGTGGCACCAAAACCGCAGCAAGTGGAGGCAATTAAAGAAACAAGAAAACAGAAGAACAGGAAGGAATTGTGGATGAGGATGAGAGATTACAGTCAGACAGAAAGATTTGAGAATGAAGTCTAAAATGATTTACTGAGGGAAACATGAAGAAGGAACATTCAGGGCTATTTATTAAATGATATGACCCAGTTTACCAATATTCTGCTCATAATGCCCTCCAGCCTTATTACTGGTAGCATTTTTTAAGCCTAGTCAAATCCCTAAAATAAATTAATCTTTAATTCCATCAGAATAATCCAACACTGACGTCCTTAAGCATCCAACTCTTTATTTATTTCATCACTAATAATTATTGACACTTTTGTTCAGTAACGTGGAATTAGAACCAGAAACTCCTGGAGTTTCAATTAAAAACAGGAAAGACAAGCAAACATGCTGGCCATGAATCTGAGAGATGGCCAGTCCAGTCCAGTCCAGTTTACTCCAGTCTAATCCAGTCCAGTTTACTCCAATCCAGTCCAGTTCAGTTCAGTTCAGTCCAGTCCAATCCAGTTCAGTCCAGTTCAGTCCAGTCCAGTCCAGTTTACTCCACTCCAGTCCAGTTTACTCCAGTCCAGTTTACTCCAGTCCAGTCCGCAACCTGTCGAGTCACAAAGAGACAATAAAAGAAAAGAAAAACAGACTAAAGGGTAAAATATTGAACAGCAAATTTTAATAAAAATGCTGTTCAGTTTCAAAATGAATAAACTCCGGTCCAAAGGAAAGTGTAGCTGAGTGTAAGCGATAGGCCTTTTTCGGCTGGATTTTACAGTGCAGATGAACCAGGTAAGTCAGAGAAAGGTGGAACAGCAGGTTTATTCCTCCCAGCATCACCATCACAATTTCAAACACAGGTGATTACCACAGTCTTAAATAATCCCAGCTGTGACAGATCAAACCATCTGTAAATTCATAAGGGAATCCCATTTTACCCTGTTCCACTTCATTAAATAAAATACATTTTACTACAAACACATCAACTTCCTTTTTTTATAAATATTTTTTATGTTTTATCCTTACCCCTACTAAAACACCATAAAACAACACCATAAAACAACACCCCTCTCCCATTCTTCTCAATGTTATGGAAAATAAAAGAGTAACGGACAGATTGAATGTATATACGGGTGAGTTAGTAGCTATTTTAATGGCGTTAAAGTGGAGTGAAAATTTGAGTAAGAAAAAGATTTTAATTTGTTCCGACTCGAGTAGTGCATTGACCAGTATTATGGAGCAAGAATCGGAAACAAGACAAGACATACTGAAGGATATAAATAAGTCAATTTATCAAATAGGGAAAAATGAATCTAGTGTTAAATTTATTTGGATTCCAGCTCATGTCGGTGTAATAGGAAACGAATTAGCGGATAAGTTTGCTAAGAGTGCGACTAGAAGGGATGATGTGGAACTTAAAATTAAATTTAGCGAAAATGAGATAAAAAATATAAGTAAAGTGTACAACAAAAAGAAATGGCAAGAACAGTGGGAGAATGAAAGGAAAGCAAGATTTTATTATAATATCCAAGGAAAAGTTGGGGAATGTAGAAAAGAAAATAGGAGTAAAAGAGAGGAGGATATTATTTCTAGGTTAAGATTTGGGCATACGGGATTAAATAGCACCTTGAGAATAATTAATAAGCACAGCACGGGGTTATGTAGTTTTTGTGGAAAATTAGAAACAGTTCAACATATCTTTATAGAGTGTACCAAGTATAAACTGGAAAGAGAGGAATTAAATAAAGAATTAAATAGAAATAAAGTTAAATTAAAGCCGCAAGCGGCGTCGGGCGGCCCTCGCAGCCAAGCGCCGCTCCGGCCTATTGGCCACCGCGGGGGAACTAGCAACCGCCGGCCGCCAGCCACCACAGAAGCTCTCACGCAATTTCCAGCACCTCCGCCTGCATGGCACCGCGGAAGCCGTTGCACAGATTCCAGCACCGCGCCCACGTGCCAACTAAGAAGTCGTTTCGCAGTTTCCGCGCCCGTCCACCAGGCGGTACGCATCGATGCGTTCGGCGGCGCTCCCTGACGATGCATAAAAAATGTGTTGCAGATTGGTGCATTTAGCGAGGAGATATAGCTGGTGGATCAACCTAGGGGGCGCAGTGGAGTCAAATTACATTTCAATGATGTTGGGCTCCTTAGAGGTCAACAAAGGTCATACATATCCAGTTTGGCGCCAGTCGGATGATCCATGAGTAATTTATAGCCGATCTTATACACATGGCGAAGCACTGCAGTTCGCCATTTCTACACCCAAATTCGTGTTCGGTCAGCAGCCAGCATTCCACAGAGTTCATCATTTTAAGTCAGTTTTCAGATCATGAAACTCATATAAATGATAGAATAACAGTAAAATATACAGCAGAAAAAACAGGTCACTCTATGCTAAAAGTGGGCGGGGCTAACGTGATGTCATGAAGTCACCACGGAAATGTGTTCAGGACTGTTCTGCAGAGAGAATTAGAAAGTCTGGTCCAGCTGTCGTCTTGCATTTGGAAGTTATTTAATCTTCATCTTTCATGGCAAATATTCAGTTTCACACTAAGCCACGCCCACATGCTTTCATGCTAACTACAACTTAGATGTAAATGCAGTGCAATTTCAACCTCCTTCTAAAAATCAGAGGAAAATTTTAAAGTTCAAGATGTTCCAGCTTAATAAACCATTCTGGTCAGTAATAAACCAAGGGCAAAGCACATTAGCAGAGCACAGTTAGCTGTCAGAACAATAGCACAGGCTCAATCCCAGCCATTAATGAGGTATTAATCACAGGAAGCGCTACAACTAAATATTATAACCCCAATGGATCGGTAATAAGATACTTAGCATTTTGTCAGAGCTCTTTTAAACAAGCCTTTAAACAGGTTCTATGCATAACAACAAACAAGGCTCAATTTATCAAACTGGATGTATAAAACACACTATTCAGTCTCTTTAATTATAAAAGCGCTAGCAATACAAACGTTGCAGGCCTGACAGACTCGGTTAGCATCGTCCTCTGAGTTCCAAAACATGGCGGCTCCTATCATCAGCGTTACTCACCGCACCGCGAGTTACCAGTTTTTAAACGAACGGCAATAAAACTGCTCCAACTCCGCTTCAACAGTCCGTTCCGGCTCACGGGAGTTGTTCGGATCTGCAGCTCAAAAACCCAAAGCAAAACGTTTAGCGTGGTCCGGTTCTATGGCTCCAAAGTCCGTGCAAAATGTTCAGGAAATGTTAGCAGCTCCAACTGGTTAGCAAAAACAAAGTACAGTCCACAGCGTAATACGCCGAACCTCGTACGTAGCAGCTTGCTTCTGCAAGCTTGACTGATCAGTAAGAAAGGGACAAGTTATATAGATGCATTTACTTGCAGTAGTAAATAACAGTTATTAACAAAACGCTACATTTAGTGAGTGTTTTAAGCCAACAAAAACTATCTGAGGGTTTACATATAACCTCTCAGTTTACATATAACCTCTCAGTTTATATGTCACCGCTATCCTTTTGGAAATTTCACGGCAGACGCTCTCGCAAAGTTTAAATGCGTCCGTCGATCTGTTTGTCATTGTTGGAATAAGACTGACACCTACTGGCGAAATACTAGTATAGTTATTCATCATGTTTTGCTGTCATTCTGTTTCATTGGTGGAGTAACACTGACCCCAAGTGGCGAATTACGGAAATAGTTTCTAAACAGTGACAGCTGATCAATCACGTACTTATTATTTTAACCAAGAATAATCAATATTTTTAGTGTAAGAATTATTGGAACAAACCAAAACACATAACTATGTATATTTAAATAATTATTATGTTAAGATGGCCTTCATAAATTATATTTTCAGGGCTGCATTAATGTTGAAGAGAAAATTACGTCTTTTACCAAAATAGTCGACTTCCTGTGGGGTTTAGACCATGGCTCCAAGAGACTTTTTTGTACGTCCTGAAAAGATACACATGTGTACCAAGTTTTATAATTGTAGGTTAAAGCATGGCTTGGGGCTGATCATTTAAAGTTTTCTAGGGGGCGCTATACAAACATTAGGCCACGGCCACCAAATGTTGTGAAGGATTCCTGTCGGGGAGTGAATGAGGATCCATCCTAGTGAGTTTGGAACAGCTCGGCCCGAAACTGTGGAATTTAGAGCCAAACGTATGGCAATGGCGTTACAGGTCACTTCGCCACGCCGCCACGCCCACCTGCTTCATCAAAGCTGGTCAGGGTTGGAATCCTCAACACACCAACATGTCTTCTGTCTCTGGGAACAGTTTCATGTTGATGAGGTCAAAGGGGTCAGATAGCGACCGTTCACATTAAAACATGACACTTCCTGTTCTCAGGGGGCGTGGCCTAAGTGATGTCATCATTCAACCATTGGGTATTGTAGGACACCCGATGATGATCAATCACAGTAACTTTGGTGCTTCCGTGAGTTTCTGTGTCGGAGATATAACAGTTTATGTTTT
>CAKLNU010000437.1:0-22581 GCA_922788865.1 Poeciliopsis turneri
AATTCATGAGTATCTTTTTTATTTTTTCGAAATTTTTATGTGTTTAATTTACAAAGAATTACAAATATTGTCTTTCATTACATTTTTACTTTCTCTTTCTGATAGATTACCATCGTAGATTCACTTTCTTCTGGTCAAAAAGCTGAATTTCTCCTTCAACCCGACATTCTTGCCAACGTCTCTCTTGTCATCACTGTTTTTGAACGTTTTGCTGCATCAGCTTCCTTGGAAAATCTGGAGTTGTTCTTCAACACATTTGTTGATGGTCTTGCTAAGGTTGGATCTGTGTTTTTCATGAATATATTTTTGTGTTTCTCAGTTGACATTTAAAGTTCTTACACAATTTTCCTTTTTTCTTTTTAGCAAAATCTGACTTCTGTTAACCCCAACATGCGTGTCAATATTCTAAATCTGACAATAACAGCACTCGCACCAAAGTTCCACCTAATAAATGCTGAAGGCTTCAGGTTATGGTTCCAGGTGTACCTTCCACTCTTCCTCCCAAGCATCAAATCAACAACCTTTGAAATAATTCCCAGAAACATCTCCTGCAGTTCATACCAACAAGTGTGAGTGAAACTTCAACCTTTCTCCCATGTTTTTTTCTTTACCTTTGGAGCGACTAAGCATACATGCTTTTATTTTCAGGGTCAAGGGATTGGACAACATTATCAGCCAGCTCTCCGAAGAACAGAACCAAGAGGTTCTAACGTTTGGATTAGATTATCTCAAAGCTCAGCTAACTTCAGGTAACCGTGTTTAATAACAGAGTAATGGTGGATTTTCTGACCCACATAAAATGCATTAGTTGTTCATGTTTTGTAAAATTTGATCGTTTGATATTTAGGACTTTCCTGTGTTGATGCTGAAACTAATGACAGAGGTTGGCTTGAAGACAACTTTGGCCAGTTTCGTCTTCAAGCCTCTTTTAGCAATTTTCTGTCTTTGAAGAAAGATTTCAAAGGAGTAAGTACAGGATTTTAATCCTAAAATTAGCATATTTGCACTGATTTTTTACAATTTGCAAATGTTTGTTGATCAAATTGAAGCTTAGGGCTTCGACTTATAAATGCATGTTTCTGAATGTTTGTAATTCAGCAGTGAAAACATCTAATTTATTTTATTGTTGTTTTTATTTATATGTTTAAGTGGTTCATTTAATGAAGTAGGCTTAGTGACGGATTATTTTTTAATAAGAGGTTATGAGCTATCATTTAACTCTTTCAGCATGAATGGAAGTGTAGTGAGGAGAATTATCCTTTCTCCATTATGTTCTTGATTTATCAGGTTGAAGAAAAGTCAGTGAGTTGAATTCATGAATTTCATTTCTTAATATAAAATACAACTGATGCATCGTTCACGCTCTCCTTATGGGCTAACAGAGCAAAATGGCATCAAGCAACAGTTTGTAATTCATTTTGTTAGCCTCTGAGCTACGCCCTGTAGAGGGTGTTTCCTAACGTGTCATTTCCTTTAGCTTTAGCTTTGCACGCCTGCTCTTTGTGAATCCAGTGTGGATACGAACATGGAAATAGCTGGAAGAGACAGAGGAAAACAGAACTATTTATTCTCAGCAGGAGTAATTACAGGGATGGGGATTTCTAGGAAGAGTTGGAGGATATGTGTGTCATGCTGTCATCTGCTGATGATTGTTTTGTTGATCTGTAGCAGTGGCTTGCTTATCTAAATGAAACAATGTTTAAATTGAATAGTCTGCTGCTGAACTTTGACTAACAGCTGGGCTCCTAACAGTTGAATTCTATCTCAAATGATTCATGACTTCTTGTGTTTAGGTTGAGGTGGCAGATCTTCTCACTTTCAGTCAGCTGAAGGAGCTTGCAGCAATCCCTTCACAGCTAAACGGAACGCAAGATGTGACAAAAGTCATGACATTCATCGAGCCGGCTGACTTTGCTGCTTTCTTTGATTCACTTGCTCAAGCAGTTGCGGTAAACAAAGCTGACCTTTCACCTTCTGCTCAGTCATTAAAGTTTTGTTGGTTAAAAGTTGCTGGGTTCTTTTAAGTGATTGTTGAAGATTTACAGAACTTTTAACAAACATAAACTGTCACTATTTTTAAAACAGAGTGAAGTAGACATTCATTTGATTTATTCATAATTTTCATCTAAAAGCCAAAACTTCAAATCTCACTCACATTTCTGGCATCATTTCCTAATCATGATGCTTGATGTTTCCTAAATTTCAGTCACATCACATTGTTATCAAAAACTAAAGATTATTGAAAGTAAATATCCAACTTCTAGATTTTACTCCAAAAAATTAAAGATGTGACACCAGCAGCTACAGCAGCAGATACACTATCACTTGACATTACTCTATGAAAAAGTCAAGAGTAGAAAATGTACAATTTGCATTCAGCACAATTTGGATGCTTCAATACAGATGCAATCAGTCTGTAAAATGGATTTCATATTATTGTTATATTATTAAAAATAATACATTCTGATCTTAGTTTCATTGTATTTCCTGCAGAGCCTGTCAATGAACTACACACAGGAAGTGAAATCTGCCTTCCTCCAGGCGGTTTTTGATAGGGGGGGTCTTCCAGCTGGCAGTGACAGAGACTTCCTGCAGTGGCTAAAGCGACTGCAGCCGTTACTCATTGACCTTTCTCCAAATCTGGTGCCCCGCTTTGTCAGTCTGGCAGCAAACAGGAGCTGTGCCATCAGCCAGGAGACGTAAGGACTCAAATGATCCAAACAAGTTTGCAGGAAATAGAAAACAGTGACTGAACTGCAGAATTTTGTTAGAGCATTTTCTAACTGACGAATTCATTTCATGTTCCTTCAGGATAAATGTGCTTGACAGCATCCAGACAACACTCAGCAACAACACTAAATCAGAGGTCTACAGAAACATCCTCATTTTCCTCCAAGGTTTGTCTATAAAAGTGCTGCACAGCACCTGACTTACCAGAACTACAAGAAACAGGAGGACGGTTTGCTCCAAATGTGTTTGTTTTTAGTGCATCTATGTGTAAAATATTATAATACACTTTGTGACACAGATCCAACGCTGCTGAAGTGTTACAGTGGTGGAAGCCTCTACCTCTTCCTGCAGAACATCTTCCTCAGCTTTGGATTTCCTGATCTGGCGACGTTCATATCTCTTCTGCCACCAAAGCGCGAGTCAGAGGTACACAACAAAAGAATGAGTAGATTTGTGTTGTCAGGTTTAGTGGCAATGTGGAAATGAAGTGTTACATCTGCAACTAAGAATGGAAACATGTTTTTATTCTTGTCCAGCTCCTAAATACCATCAGCACCTCAGAGCTGCGTCAGTTCCTCAATCAGCCTGATGTCGTCAATAACAGTTCAGGCATCTGCATCATCTTCAACAACTACAACAACACTCCTTCCTTCCTAGAAAACGTATGTCCCCATCTCAAATTTAAATGTATAGCAACATCTATGTGTGAATCTGGTTGTGTTCTCCTCACCGTTTGATATTTCTGTACGACATCTGCAGGAGGACGTCCCAGATGATGTGAGGAGAATCATCCTTCCCTGTGTTTGGCCTTTGGCTCTGAGCAGCAGCAGCAGATCTGAGGTTGATCTGTGGTTTAACGTACGTTTGAGGAACTATCTGAGGTTCCTCACCAAGGATCTCATCAGCTTCAACAAAGTGCAGAATGCCTCGTGTCTCTCCTTCCAGAAACTGTGAGTCACTGTCTCATATTGTCATAACATTGACAAAAGATCCCCATGTAACCACATTTCCATTGCTTCCTGTTCCACAGGGTGTCGTTCATGGGAAAGAACTTCACCTACAGCAGCTCAGACTTTGGACAGCCAGATGTGTACACCACCATCAGAAGCTACCTCAGTGCTGGTGAGATTCTGGAGAAAAATGTCACATGAGATCTGAAGTCTGTCTTTTACACTTTAAGAATAGATTTTTGATGAATTGGTGTTGTTACATCCCCAAGGCAGTCTAGAGATGCGGGAGGGGGAAGTCACAAATGACCAGGGAATGAAGAGGCAAAACCAGGAGGCTATAGTTAATGTTTTATTTGAAAAAATAAGCCAGGAGGAATCCTGAAAAACCTGAGGAAGAAATGAGAGTAAATAACAAAATCCAGGGTTTCTAATAAGACACAATCCTCCAGCAAACTAAGCTGGGAGAGACCATGAACCTGGTGTCTTCACAAACATGGACCCACTCGTCTGCTAGCCTGGAAAAATCAAACCGTCACAAAGCTGCAGCATAAAGCTGCCAGTTGGCCAAGAGGCCCTGTGATCAGCTTTATACTCCACTGAGCTTTATACTCTGCTCATCATGAGGCAGAGAGGAACCAGCAACCTGGAATTAACAAACACCACAGCATGTAACAGCGTTTATGCACTGAGACAGTAATAAGTCCATGAAAAGTTTGATTTTGGAAACAGAAAATATCTATTACATTTTCATTACATTAGTGAAGTCTGCTGCCTAAAACACTGAAAGTCCCTGTTTTTCCTCAGAATCTGTGACCAGATGCTCCAACCTCACAAACCCAGACCTGAACTCCACCTCCTGGTTTGTCAACTACATCGGCAGCTTTGTGACATTTATCACTCTGGATGATTTCAAAAGCTTTGTCAACACCTCCCGGGTATTTCTGAAACTTTCAATTTGCAACTTACCAACAAACAAAATCAGAATTTTACAAACCTGCTGACCTGAGCTGTGTGATCCAGCAGGTTTCGACTGAATGTCTTTGACCTGTTTTGTGTTTTACTCATTATTTTTGAAGCTGAATGTGTTCTTGGAGGATAAGGCTAATCTGGAGCTCTTTAACAACGCAGCGATCCCACAAGATGTAACAGACTACTACATCTTGCAGCTTTATGAGTTCTACCCGACCTTTGGACTCTTTATGTAACTATCCACCAGTTTGAAAAGGAAACATTATTATTACAAGAAAGTAATAAGTTTTATTCATTTTACTAAAGTCATTCTTCAACATGTCGCCTTTCATTCAGGCTCCCTGGGTCTTTACTCTGTTCGCCTGACATCCCAAGCTCATTATTTGCTTCTCTTAATGAGGCCGATACGATGGCCATCTTGGACAAGCTGAAGAAATTCTGCAACAGCACAGAGAATCCTGAGGTACCAAATGTTACGGAGGTTCTGTATGACCTTTAGCAATATGCTTTTCTCTTTATTTCATTCAAGATTTCTCTTTTTTTGTCATACAGCGATCATTTGATTGCAGTTACGGGTTTAAATTCAGAAAAACAAGATGAAAAGCAAATATTGTCTATACAGTGGACTCCTGTATAGACAATGATGGGGGTTAGGAACCACTGCTGCCTGCTGAAATACACCAATACTTGAGACCCCATTAAAAATGGTCCTAACTGATTATTTCAGTAGCTCAAGCACCTCCTTCCATCCATCGTATATTCCTGTAGTTCAGTTTATGTATCCATTTGTTATTGGGCAAAAGGTGGGGTCACAAATCACCAGTCCGTCACAGGGCAACACCAAAACACGCAATGTCCCGACACCTAAAGACAACTTTCAGAAACCATCTGTGGTTTTTGGACCCAGCTTTCTCCATGTAGAACATCCATGCTCCATTCATCGACGTCCCAGATGATGTGATCCTCCTCACATCACTTCAGTGACTAGATTAGGACCCAGGACAAGTGTGGCATTGTGCAGCCTGTTCAGACACCAAATATACCCTAATATGCATTAATACTCACAGTGGAAACCATCTTAGCGCTACAGCTGAAGCTAATATCCATGGACTTCCTTATCTACACTCTTGGGGGTTTAGCCAATCAGCGCCAAGGAAAATTTATGGCACTCTTACATTGACTGCTTTGCAAATCCCAGCCAATACCAAGTCCACTAGTATTGCATCTAGGCATTTCAGCTTCCTAATCAAACATGTTAGGATAAGCTGTTGGAAAAAATCAGGCTCATTTTCCATGAATAATTTGCTGAATTTGCAAATTCTTAGGTGCAAAGAGACAGAACCACTGACCAACGCCTACTGAGCTTTACTTTCAGTCACTGATGTAACTTACTATAGAATCCCTTGTGACGGTCCGGCTCAGAAGACTGCAACAAGGAACTGGGAGGACATGACAACAAGAACCATTTTAAGCCCTTCAGAGACATTTATTAATAAGAATGATTGTCTCGGGGTAACGGGCAGCAACCCAACAACCGCGACCACCCCGGCTCCCTCCTCAGCTCCCTCCCCTGGTCCTCCATCTGGTGCAGATCTCACTCAGTCATGGAGTGGATGCCCCACACAGGTCTCAGCTTCTGCTCCCACACCATGTCCAACAGAAGCAGACGGCGTGGACGCCTCCACGCCGTCTGGCCCCGCCTCCACGCCTCCATCACACCTTCCTATAATTAAACCCTCCAGGTTCAGATGTGTTGATCTGCTCAACAAATGATCATTTATTCAAAGGACGTACTGATGGTAGAATTCTTAAAACTATGAAAATGCAACATAAAGCAGTTATTTAATAGATGATGGACTTGTGGTGGAGAGGGATGTTCTGACCAGAAATTTAGTTCACAGCTGTTAATGATGTGTGTTTTATGAAACAGAGATCTGCGGCTCTGGCATCCAACATCAAGGTCATCACAGCGCAGACATTTGAAGACCTTGGAAGTGCGTCTTCTGGCCTGACAAACAGCCAGATCCTGTCTGTGTCTCCTGCTGTGCTGCTTTTGTCTTTGTCCACCCTGGGCTCAGTGAGCACCTGGAGACAGGACCAGGCCAGCAACATCATCCACCACATCACCTCCTCCTCAGCCTTTCCGGTACCAGCCCATAATAATCACGTCTTTAATTCTTTTATGCATGAAGTGTAGACTAAATATAACTTGATAGATTAGAAAGTTGCCTGCAATCAGCTTCCAGTTCACTGATCATGTTTTTAATGGATGGAATATGACTGACAGATCAACAGCGCAGCGTCTCTGGAGTCTCTGGGGACTCTGATCATTGGAGTTCCTTCAAAGTCAATCAACAGCATCTCAGCTTCTGAAATACTCAGCGCCTCCAAGAACCCAACGCTTGTTTCCAACATGCTGGATGCCCCGAAGGTTGTCCAGGACGCTTTTGTCAAACAGGTAAAAAGATGAGACTTCATTCATGATCATCTATTCAGAGCATTGTGTGAATAAAACAGAAAAAATCTGCCACCAAGTTCCAGTTGAGATTGGGAAAGTATTTGTGTAGAAAATGCAGGTATTTCAATATGCATGTTTTATTTTAATCTTTATTTATAAATGAAATATACACAATGAAACATTGACTGAAAGTTGTGCATCAACTGTACAAGTTGAAGCAACTAAAATGTTCCACATGTGTAGCTTTTCAGACTGATGCTGTTAAAACGTGACAGTTCCACTCACTAGACTTAAAAACAAGCTTTGTTATAGTGTCCAAAAAGTGGAACGACTCAAGAACTGCTAGAACTTTTTCTCTTGTTTACTGCTGAGTGAATGGATGATCTAATGCCTGTTCTCCATCCAGATCATTTCTGTGGACTCCAGTCCAGCCAAAGTGGTGGAGAACGTCCCTGATGCCTTAGCAACAGAGATCCCACCCTTCCTGCTGGTGTTTCCTGAGGGAACAGCCGACATCACCGCAATAAACAAGAAGACGTGGACCGCAGATCAGGTCAGTGTTTTCTGTTTGATGCAGAATGGATAACAGTGTGAAGTAGATTCTGCTGCCAGTGGATTAATTTCAAACACCAGCAATCTCCCCAAAGCTATATTAAATATGCAAAGGTAACACAAAAGTTGAAATATGTCCACTTGGAGACTTCCACTGATGTCAACATGTGTTATATATTTTTCTTAGAAATGTAAGGAACATTTTTTCATGCTACCTGAACACATGCAGACAGTTTAGGTGAGGAACTAAGTTCCATCAACATGGACCATAATCAATCAGCTCTGGCTGCTGAAACAATTTAACCTTTTAAAACAATGCAAACAAATCTACAGTCAAGTCTTTACTTCCTAGTTTTAATGTTTTGGAACAATATGAAATCAAAGCAATCTTATAAATGAAAAATATTCTTTGTTTACCACTGATGAAAGTAAAAAAAATAATTATATGCACTTTCAAATATTTTTAATATGATTCAACTGTGAGAGAAAAAAACAAGATGTTTGTATGAAAGTATAAATTATCTTATAGTTCTTGGTATTTCATGTCATTGTAGTTTTTGTTCAGACGACAGTTTAATCTGAATTTACTCCTTTGCTTTTCAAATTTAGAAAACAGAAGCTCAACTAACATCTTTATGAAAATAATATTTTGTTATCATTCTTCCATTAGTAGTTTTACTAGTTCATTTGAAGGTTTGATTTGTTAAAATGTGTGTAAGACGTAGCTAACCTTTCTTTAACCTTGAACATGTTTTTGCAGATGGTCTTAATTCTCTTTAGGAGACGTTTTCCTGTTAGCAGAGCAGCTTCCTTTCTTTGAGCTAATAAAAGGACCAGTTCTGAAAACAAAGGGCAGAACACATGGAAGTAGCTTTGCTATGTCTTCCCCTTTTGCAAAAGAACCTTGAAAACCAAAACGTTGTCTGTGGTTCTTTTATGAAGGTTAAGAAAATACCTATCAGTCTTAATGTTTTTTTTCTTGCTTTTTCAGTCCACCATGTTTTTTGCGACGCTGTCTGAGCCACATTTTGACACTGAGCAGTAAGTGAACAAACCTACCAACCCTGGTATTTAGTGTGAATCTCTAAATATCTCGGTGAAATCTTTCTTTCATTTTCTCTGCAGGCTTTCTCCATCTGTGCTGCAAGGCTTCACATGCGGCACAGTTCAGAAAATGCCTAAAGCCAAAATCAAGCAGATGATTCGTGCCTGCAGGCCGAGGAAAGGCAGAGCCAAGGTGGACCTGAAGGAACCTCAGGTAAGTTCTGCTGTCTCTATATCATGATTTAAAGAGAGTTTCGGGTTACAATTTATCGAATGGCAAGATTTGAAATGAAACATAAGCTGCAGTTATAAGAACCAGTTTTCCATCCTTGTACTCACATTGTGACCTCCAGCTGACCTGCATGAACAACCTTATCCGTGATGACCTCTCTGAAAACTTCACTGATTACCCTTCAGACATGCTTCTCTACTTGGAGTGAGTCCCTCTGCACCTAATTATTGTAACTATTGTGCCAGTTGTTTGAAAAAGTTATCTGATCAGTTTTATTGATTGATTTTTTTACAACAATCCCCACCAACAGCTCCAAAAATGTCCAGAAAGCAAACTGCAGGTCCTACTTCTCTGCCCTGGGTGCAGCAGACTTCTCTGTGGCCTCCAGCATCTTGAATAAGGGCCCACAGAAGTTCAGGGAAGCTAGAGACTGCTTGGTGAGATCCAACAAAACAGAATATACAGAGAGCCAACCTGCAGCATGCGTCAGAACACACATTACACATGTGCCTCAAATGACTCTTCTACAGTAGAGTAATGAAACGTCTTCACTGATTGGGATGTTTTCCTCTGTTTCAGGGGATCAGTGGCGTCAACCTGAGCAGAGACAATGTGGAGGTCCTGGGGAACATGGTCTGCACTCTGGATGAATCTTACATTGAGAACTCAGATCCTCTCATCCTGGAAAAACTCAAAGCCTGCAAAGACCTCTCTGCCAGCCAAGTGGCTGCTATGGAAACACTGCTGCTGTCTGGGAAAACACAATACAGGTACTAAAGAAATTAATCCAGTCATTTAGTCTGCAGGGAAAAATTATTCAACTTCTGTTGTCCTACATTTTAATATAAGTTGAGATAAAGTGGGCTCTTTATTTACATCTAACATCCAGACTTAGCAGGATGAATATCACAGCAACTCACCAGGCAACAATTAATCAGTTGCTTGTTGTCTGAATAATGACTGATGTATATTTCAATATTTTTTGATGTGTCATATTTGAACAAACCTTTTTTCAGATCTGTAAACAGCTGGGACCAGCAGACACTAGAGGGCCTGGGAACACTTCCTTTGTATTTCACAAGAAAAATCTGGACAAATTTCCCAGCTGTAAGTCTGATGAGATTAAGATGTGACATAAATTCATCTAACAACTCATTTGTCTTTCATGAAAGAACTAACTGTCATTTTATTTATACTTTGTCAGGCAACACAGAAAAGATTCCTTAAGGGTTTCATGCCTGACCTAAGGAAACAAAAAACACAGAAGATGAAACTCAAGAACTTGTTTTCAGAGCTCAGCCCTACAGCAGCAAAACGAGCAGCAGGTAAAAGCAGCTGCTGAAGACAAGACTGCAAGATTTCCTAAATGATTTAAGATTAAGTTATTTAAGTGGAATAAATTAGTTGCAAACCAAACCCCAACTCTTTTTCTCAAACTTTTACAAGGATGCACTGAGGGCAACATCACCCAGCTGACTGTTAGCGACCCGTCTTTCCCCTTTGGCTACGACGTGACGCAGTTCAACCTCTGCCTGGACGTTCCCGTTCTAAAAGATAACCTCTACACTATCTGCCAGAAAGTGGATGATGATGACTTCCAGAAAATCCTTCTGAAGAAGCTCAACCAGGTAACTTGTGTTAGTTTGGTCAAAAAGCGCCATGTGCTTTATGACCAACAGACCCAGTGGCCATCATGAGATGGCAGGCATTTCATCAGCCTGAGACACATTAATGAGCATCATATTATTTTCATGCTTTAAGATTTGAGTTCATATTCAACACTTTGCTCTTTTAATTTCATAATCTACTTCCAGGCATTCCCATCTGGAGTTCCTGATCAGGAAGTACGGATGCTTGCTTCAGTCTCTCGCTCAGCAACACTTGATGACATCTCTAAGTGGAACATCACTGAACTGGATACCTTGGCAGCTCTGATGAAACCTGAAGATGGAACATGGGAGACGGCACAGGTACAGCACACCGTGAACAGTACCAAAGCTTTCATTTGACTGGAATTGGGTAACTTGATGAGTTTTTCTTTATGTTACATATAGAGCAAAGCAATCATCACCAAGTACCTGAATACCTTTGGAAATTCACTGGGCCGCAGTGAACTGAACATTATTGACTCCAACCTGTGCTCACTGAGCGCCAGCACGTTACAGACCATCACAGCAGACAGTATCAGGTTGGTGTCAGCAGGGATATAACAAATATATCCACTGTGGGCGTGAAAGTAACACTGAATGCCTCTTTATCTGTTGTCAGAAATGCCAAGCATCTAGATGTGACATCATGTTCAACTGAGCAGAAGAGAGTCCTCTATGAGATCAGCAACACCTCCTTCAGTGTCCATCGTGATAATCCCATTAACTTTTTAAACCTGGTTAAAGGCTATCTAGGTGAGCATGCCTGCTAACTGCCGAAGTATACAACTAAGGACCCTTCAGTAAGATAGCCTTCCTATTTCTGGTCGGTAGGTGGAGCACCTCAAGCAGATATTGCAGCATTATCAAGACAGAACATCAGCATGGATGTCAACACTTTCAGGAGTCTGGATATGAAAGTGATAACTGTAAGTTTACATGTGAAACCAACCAGACCAGAAAAGTGTCTGTGTGAGAGGTTCCTGTGGATGGAAAGTCATTTTAGTGGCCAAACCTCAGCCCAGTGCATTTACTTACAGTAAATGGTCCTGAAAATGAAAGATCCTCACATAAATCTTCCTGTGTTTGTTTTTTTCCAACAGTCTCTGACTGTGGCCAACGTAAAAGGTCTGATGGGTGAAAACCTACGAGATCTCAAGCTGTTTGAGAATGATACTGTGGTTCAGACCTGGGTGAACCTGCAGCGACAGTCTGACCTGGACACACTGGGTTTGAATCTAACCACCACTCGGGCCGACTCAACAGAACCAACCGCTACAAACAGCACTGAGCCACAGGGTAAAACTATCACCTTTCTCTTTAAAAGTGCTCCAGGTTGGAATCAGAAACGGCGTGGGTGACGGTCTGTTTCCATCTGAAATTCAGCTGAACTGTTGCTTAAAATGAAAAAATATTTTGCCATCATCTGTGTTTTCTGTACTGAACAGTTTTCATTTGTAACTGTTGGAGCTTTGTGAGCTAAAGGAAAAATGAGACATCTCACAGATCTTATGTGATTAAATAACAATTCTAATGATTCATCTTGTTTCATTTAAGTGTCTGCAGTAACATGGTGTCAAAGGTCTTCTGTTGTAGTTTTACTGTTTACAGCCACTAGGGGGTGCCTCTAACAAGCTTCATTCTTTGTTTTAGGAAACACAAACAGTTCAAGTACAACCCCAGCCAGTACAGCAATATCATCGCAACGTGAGCATACTTTACTACCTTAAACCATTTCTAAATATTCAGCTGCAGCGTTTAAATCAGGAATGTTCTAAATGGACTGTGTTTGTGTGATTTACAGCTGCAGCCACTAGTGGTGTCCTGGAGTTCACAAAATCACCAGCCTCTGTTCTCCTGACCGCTCTGCTCACACTGCTCTACAAATAACCCTGCAACCAGCCTGAGAGCCTCAGGCAATGCTTTCACACAGACTAGTTATTGTCACCATTAGCTCTATTATTTACTCACATGCACAAAAAATACTTCATCTCACCTTTTTGATGTCTTTATTAGCATCATGAAATTAATCTGTCTCAGAAGAATCATTCAAATCTTTACATAATTTGTTGAGGGAAATTAGGGAAAAACTTGTAAAAAACATTCATATAAAGTGCTAAATCATGATACAAATTCATTGCATTGGTTTTTATCCTTTCAAATGTAAATCTTCAGTATTTTATCCTGTACTTTAAATATTATCTAAATAAATAAATGCATATTAATACAAATGCTATGAGTGTTTTCTTAATTGCAAACATCCTGCCAAACCTCAAGCATGTGACATGGTTTCATCTTCCATCAACTTCAACAATTGAATGATCCAAGAAGTTTCATGTAAGGCACCAATCTTAGCTGTGAACTTCAAAACATCATAGAGCAATATTTTTATAAACTGTTTCAGAAGTATGTCTGACTGAAACAGAGATATTTCTGTTTCATGCAGAAATATCTCTCCTCGAATAAAAAAAAAAACTCTCCTCGAATCTGGAACAAACTTCAAGAAAACTGTAAAACTGCTGACACACTGAGTTAATTTAAATCACAATTGAAGCTTCACCAAATTAGAAACCAGTTTAGAAACAGCTGGAACATTGCTATGTTGCCCATCTTTACCTTCTGTACCAGGTAAGAGCCTTCTAGGTTTGCTTATGTAGCAATAAAGACCAATAAATGTTAACTTTTGTCAATAGCTCATCCTTATGTGGTTCATCTAATACACATAACTTTCACTTAATTCCCCTGCAATACACCTGCTGATCAACTCACACAGACTCACACATTCCTTTAAAATTAAGCAAAACAACCAATCCTTCAGTTAAATGTGAACCCTTTGTTTACTGACCTATCTTACCTTCTTAAACTGCACCTGGTAGCACATTTTGATATCCAACCGGGTAAATGCACGCACAGGTTGCAACACCAGATTCCTTCATTTGAAAATCTTTATAAAATACAGAGAGAGCACATGTTGATGCCCCTCAACCGTTCATCAGGGTAACTCACCCGTTTCATATTGGTCGGTTGCACGTTTATCTACGAAATTCCCTGATTAGAAAATGCAACCTTTGTACATGGTGTTGCACTAAATTATTTCAGCAGAATATCCTGCCTTTTTTTAAAAAATACAAAGGTATAGCATTCATGTCTTAACATTGTAATATTCTACCAATTTTTAAACATAAGTGTTTGTAAGAATGAAATCGTTTCAAACAGGGGAAACTAAACGCAAAAAATCTACAAATACAGATCCATGCAAACTTTTTTGCACATTAATACATTGTATGGCAGTATTTATCAAATGTAGTGCAATCAAAATGTCTCCACCAAACTGCAGGGGTCACTGTGCTCCTGAAATGACAGGGTATACTTTTTAAGATGATAATATTAATGTACTAATATTAAACCATAGACATGAACAGTTTCAACCACATGTAATATTGCCATCAACATCTATTTAGCATGGTTTAATTAAAAAAAGCATTTTTAAACTAAAACATTTTACAGTTTAGGAATAAAACAAGATATCTGTCCTGACTCATGTGGTCAGGGCCGAGCAATGACTCTTGTTTATAGCATACTGTATGGTAACAACATAGCAGACGGCAAACGAAACCATTTATAAATGTATTTACAAGCCGCTTATTAGGGGTGAAGCAATACAATAATCTCACAATACGATACACGATATTCTGATCACGGTACGATATGTATCACGATATTTGGCAAACTACACAATTCGATGCCCTTTTACGATTTCTGATTTTAGAAGGATAGAATGATTTTAGTGACATTTTGTGTTCCATAGACTTGGATTTAATTAACTGAAAACTGATTAAAAGCACCAACTACACAACACCCGACTGTGATTGGACAGAGTCTAACAGTCTACTGCTGGACAAAATGAATCCAAGATGCAGTGAGTAAATGAGTTTCTGTCATTTCATTCATGTGGATTTGACATAAAACTCAAAGTTTCCACAGTGATGAGGAGCCGAGTGGGGAGATTCTCAGCCTCTAGACTCTCCATATGCAAGCGATGGCACTTATGTTCTTCTTTTGGACGTACTGCGTTTGGAGTAAAAAAGCTCTTTTGGACTGCAGGGAAAAGGCTTTTCTACCTTGTTCCTGGAGTTACGTGACTGTAGGCTGTTTACTACTAGCCTTGGCCTATTAACACAATTTAAAAACTGGTGTGTAGTTTATATTGTGCACTTTAAGCACAAGTTGAAAGTGAGACTGGGGGAGGTGGAGTCTTGCTGCTACGCTGTCACAAACCAGACATGTTAAAAGGACGGTATAAGCCTATGGACCCCTATGGTTTAATGTATCACTACTCGCGGATGAAAAATCGATTCCACCTTCCGAAGGTGGAAAAAAATTGATAAATTTCGTAGAATTGATATAATTATACATCCCTACTGCCTATCATGTAAAGTTAAAATAAGAAGTAACACAGCAGCTTAAGGAAAGCCAGTCATGACATTGATTAAGCTTACCGTAATGGATAAGAAATCTGCTGAGCAAGCAACCTGTGAGGTAACATCGATGTGAGCTTTGCCTCAAGATGGGCCATATTGCTTGGTAGCGGAGACAGCTAGAACACCGGCAGCATAACGGCAAAGACGCTGCTGTGGCCGTTGAGGGAAGAGGTGATGACGGCTCTCGGGTCTCCCCGCCGCCTGAGCTGCCCGCTGCCTGAGCTGCCTGAGCTCCCCGAGCTCCCCGCCGCCTGAGCTGCCTGAGCTCCCCGCCGCCTGAGCTCCCCGCCGCCTGAGCTGCCCGCGCCTGAGCTGCCCGCCGCCTGAGCTGCCCGCCACCCGAGCTGCCCGCTGCCTGAGCTGCCCGTCGCCTGAGCTGCCCGCCGCCTGAGCTGCCCGTCGCCTGAGCTGCTCCAGGAAGAGAAGAGTCCATCTACTGAGAATCTGCAGCTTTCCAGAACCGGCCTACTTGAAAGTAAGTGGCTTTTTCTGGCAGCAGTCAGAGATTTTCCTTTGCAACATAATGTCAGTGATGACTAAATGTTTGAAATACATAATGTCATCATTGACAGACTGTATTCATGATTGACCTGTTTGGGATTTAATTTGAGAGGCTGTGAAGATTACGATGACTGAATCTTACTTATGTCTAACTGTGACCGTAAGAGGTTGTTTTCTGCTTTGAAACGGGTTAAATGAGTTTTGGACCAACATGTTCATTTTAGAAAATTATACTGATCCTGTATTTTATTGATCAGGGTGCTTGAAATCCTTAAAAACGCTTCAGATTCATTTAGGTGCGTTCGAGACTTGGAAAATGCCTGATTTCTGTACAAAGTCCTTGAAAGTGCTTGATATCAAAACTGCAGTTTAAAAAAAAATAAAATCCAAATTAAACATTTGATTAAAAGCCTAAATTTGGAAACATTTCTTGATTCAGTGCAAATACAATTACCACAGTTATTTCTATTTCCCTAATGTCAGAAAACCTATCGAGAACATGGTGCTGGAAAAGTTAGAAAACTTACCTTGAAAATGTTTGAAAATGCTTGAATTTTACTTTGTGAAAAGTGAACAAACCCTGATTGTTTTTTTTTTCTTGTGTGGCCATAAAAATGCAATAAATTGTTTGTTGTGGAGAGAAGACTGGCATTAAATGGCAAACATTGCACCAATAACTAGGCCTGTCACGATAAACGATAAGTCAATTAATCAACGATAAATTAAAACTATCGACCTCATTTTAATTATCGGCTATATCGTTTCTTCCTGCCTTTTTCTCTTACTGTTGATGACACTGAATGAAAAAAGGCTCAACTCCGTTTCTCTCCACTTCCTCCCTTCCTTACTTCCTTAGTGTAATGCCCAGCGCGCTGCACCATCTGATGTCGCGGATTGTGGGTCCATTATCAAAACCTGAGACACATTAGCCGACAGAAATCCTCGGTATAACGGTTCGATAGAAACCGTGTTGTGTCCAACAATGGACACAAAATAATGAGTCCAGTTCACTAACTTTGAAACCAGGCATTAATCAATTCCTTACTACAATCTACCTGCAATGCATGTAGCTAGTGTCAGTCTGACTGAATGAAAATCATTATAACTATTTATGTCACGTTAACGAAGAACAGCTGAAAAGTTACCGGGTTTTCTGGTAGAAATTTCGCTCCAACTCCTCCCCTAGTTATTTATATTTTCTTTGCACGAACTGTTGAATAAACATTCATGTTGTTTCCGATGTCTGCTGGACTTCGGGTTGCACCGTGTCAGCTGTTCGGGATTCCCTCCGTGTTTCCCCTCAGAAAGCAGGAGGGGAATCCGCGCTTTCTGATTGGCTGCCGGTCACATTCAACAGGCTGCGTCACTCTCCCAGTCTGGATAAATCCTTGATTTAGATCGGAGCGGCACATCGATCTACCGTAACACACAACACTAGAGACGATCTCAGAATGAAGAACGTTCTAAGATTGTAGTTCAGGGTAAAAAATCCTGTAGTTTGAACTATTGCATCAGGCAGTCGGATGTCTCTCTATTTAAATCTAATGATTACTGAAGGCCAATATACTATACAGACTTCATAATCTGCACTCTATTTTTTTCAAGTACATTTATGGCTTTATTTGTTTAGTTTTTATTCAAGTACATTTATTGTTAATGGAGACTAAGAATCTATTTTATTTTTGGTTTTGGTTGTTTTATTTATTTTGTGTATCAGTCCCAGTGTTAAGTGTCTTTTTAAAGTAAAGTGTATCTATCTTTGGCAGGAAATCGCATGTATTATTACGTAATTTCCATTAAATCAATGTAAAAAGGTCTTCAAACAATATTATCGTTTATCGCAATAATTTTTGAGACAATGTATCGCCCAACAAAATCTGTTATCGTGACAGGCCTACAAATAACCAAGTAGCCGTGTTAAATTCTGGGTCAATAGGACGATTTCTGTTTAAAATGTTTATTGATGATAAAGATGGCTTTATCAGTTCAATACATTTCTGTTGGGGTCAGCGTCAGATAAACATGGAATGGTTTGGTTGTTTGTTCTTCATAAATGGAGGCGCTGTATTCCTCTGAGAGTAGTGGATGAATTTTACCAGATCGTTCTGATACTGACATGCGTTTTGTTTTCCTAGCATCATATTTGACTTAGTGTCACTGACAGGAAGACGTAGGTGTATGTTTGTAGAACTTTAAGTTTTTGGTCATTTGTATACCAAACTGAACCTAAAGTATTGAGTACATTTACTGTATTATTACGGTATTTTAGTCTGTATTTTTGCCAGATTATGGTGAGCAAAACATTAATCTGGCCCTGCTTATGGTGAAACCCAAAACTTAAAGGCTGTTTTACTCTACAAGAAAATAAACAAAACAAAGCAGTACCTGCTTTAGTAGTTCAATTCATGCAGATGCTGCTCCGAGTTGAGTTGAGGTGAAGAAGAAAAACCAAACGATGTCCTAAGATGACGACGCAATCCTCCTGCTGCTGTGCCAGGGTTTAAGTCCAATAATCAATGTTCAGGAGAAGGGAAAGAAAAATATATAATCCAAAGTCAGACTTCTGACAGGCTATTAACACCTCAGTTATGACTAGTCTTCAAATCCAGACCGGAATGGAAGAGGCAGAATCTCTGCTAATGCTGTATATATAAATTATGACATATATAAGATGAATACATAAAAGTAGAACAATATGAACAATATGTAAAATACCTATTATACATCAAATCAAAATATTGTATTCTAGTAGTGTTAACTCCACTAAATATATTTAAATATGCTGAACCGTGAATCAATCCAGTTGAAAGCTATTTTACAAATATGTAGCTATGATAGCTATGTGGAAAAGGTTTAGAAATAAAGTGTTAAAATCAGTACAGCAGTCAGTGACTTATGAGAGTTTAAATGCGCAGAACCTCCATTGCACCTGCTAAATGTCCATCGTTCCAACATGGCGGCACTACAGCATGTCAGCGACATCAGGCTAAAGCATCCATTAGGCCTCTGCTCCTCATTATTCAGGCCTTTGTTCCTCATTATTCAGGCCTCTGCTCCTCATCATTCATGCCTCTGCTCCTCATCATTCAGGCCTCTGCTCCTCATCATTCAGGCCTCTGCTCCTCATTATTCAGGCCTCTGCTCCTCATTATTCAGGCCTCTGCTCCTCATTATTCATGCCTCTGCTCCTCATTATTCAGGCCTCTGCTCCTCATCATTCAGGCCTCTGCTCCTCATCATTCAGGCCTCTGCTCCTCATCATTCAGGCCTCTGCTCCTCATCATTCAGGCCTCTGCTCCTCATTATTCAGGCCTCTGCTCCTCATTATTCAGGCCTCTGCTCCTCATTATTCAGGCCTCTGCTCCTCATCATTCAGGCCTCTGCTCCTCATCATTCAGGCCTCTGCTCCTCATTATTCAGGCCTCTGTTCCTCATCATCCAGGCCTCTGCTCCTCATTATTCAGGCCTCTGCTCCTCATTATTCAGGCCTCTGCTCCTCATCATTCAGGCCTCTGCCCCTCATCATTCAGGCCTCTGCTCCTCATCATTCAGGCCTCTGCTCCTCATCATTCAGGCCTCTGCTCCTCATCATTCAGGCCTCTGCTCCTCATTATTCAGGCCTCTGCTCCTCATTATTCAGGCCTCTGCTCCTCATCATTCAGGCCTCTGCTCCTCATCATTCAGGCCTCTGCTCCTCATTATTCAGGCCTCTGTTCCTCATCATTCAGGCCTCTGCTCCTCATTATTCAGGCCTCTGCTCCTCATTATTCAGGCCTCTGCTCCTCATTATTCAGGCCTCTGCTCCTCATTATTCAGGCCTCTGTTCCTCATCATTCAGGCCTCTGCTCCTCATTATTCAGGCCTCTGCTCCTCATTATTCAGGCCTCTGCTCCTCATCATTCAGGCCTCTGCTCCTCATCATTCAGGCCTCTGCTCCTCATTATTCAGGCCTTTGTTCCTCATTATTCAGGCCTCTGCTCCTCATCATTCAGGCCTCTGCTCCTCATCATTCAGGCCTCTGCTCCTCATTATGTCTATGGTCGCCATAATAAGCTCAGTTTGCTAAACTCGGCTTCCAGTGCAGCTTTTACCTAGTTAGCAAATGCTAACAGTTCAGTGTTAAACCGCCTCAAAGTGCAAAAAACATAAAACAGCAGGTAAAAAAACCATAAATCGAATGTCCATTTCCGACCCTTGGATTATCGATCAGGATATCTATTACTAAAGCTGCGGCTTACATTTTACCTGCTGCCCGTCGCTTCCTGTCATCAAGCTCTGTCAGACTGCTCACTTCCGTTAGCTTTTCAAAATGAAACAAAAAGAAAGTACATCAACAGAATTTTACATGTTGCTTTCTTGTAAGTTAGTCTATGTGCCAGACCATGTTTTGTCCATTTCAGGGTGGCAAAGTCTATCAATATCTTTTGAAAAGATCCATGTCTCTAGTTAATATTGTGGCATGATAGCCCTTCCAAAAGGTAGCTGGGTCAGAGTTATCAGCTCATAAAGTGAACAACCGCTTTGGACAAATTCTGCTTCTTGAGACTGGTGTATGTCTGCTTTAGGCTCATGATATGGGCATTTTTCAAAGGTCTATAATATCATGCTTGGTATCATCTTAAAGGGGACTCTCTTGGCTTTCATTTAAACCAGGTTTTGAGTCTCTCTACCCAACGCTGAGGTCACTAGAGCTCGTTACACCAAAAAGGATACACAGTCAGGAGGAGGGTCTTAGTGCTGTCAATCAACTCATGTTCGTGTTTTTAAAGCAACAGAGAAGTTTTATGTTTTATGTTCCAGGAAAACCAGAGTAGAACAGCAACTATATGAGAATGATTGACAGCACTAAGTCTCTCTTAGAAATTGACAAAAATGTGAAATTTTGGCCTCTGGCCAACGAATTAAATTATGCTTAGGCATTTTAGACAGTCAACTATTTTTACATCACTGAAACACAAGTTGTGGCTATATTTAGAGCATACTAACTTATTTGAGTGTTATAAAATCACGAACATGTTTGTCTGGTTTACAAAATCTGATGTGTGTTTGATGATGATTCTTGATTTTGATGATGGCATTTGGCACAATGTAATGTTTGTTGCTTGTTTCATGGCTGGTTGCTGTGAGACATGCTGTGTTTCAGAACAGCCACCTGGAGGATCTGCTGCTGAAAAATATCAATCTGAGTCGGCTCTGACCGGAGATCAAAGGTCCAGTTAAAGTCACAGAATCATGTGTCAGATCATCTCTGGTGCTCATGCTAGTGACACAAGGAAACAGGTCTCACACCACATTTTATTTTATTTTATATGAATTGTCATCAGCAAGGCCAGCAATTTTGTGAAACAATATTTATTTGTTAAGGTGGAATTACTTTCTTAAGTGAATAAATGTTCTCAAATGAGGATTTCAGGATTTTCATCAAACTTTCACATATTACATGTTTTCAGTAAATATGATTTGGATATTTTTTCAGAAATGCTCGTTGGGGTCGGGGCTCGTTGGGGTCGGGGCTCGTTGGGGTCGGGGCTCGTTGGGTCGGTTCCGTTGGGGTCGGGTTCGTTGGGGGGGTCGGGCTCGTTGGGTCGCGATGCTGTCACTGACGTAAGCAGATGTTCGTTGTGCTTCATCGTTTCCTGTTCAGCTCTTCTTTTCCAGGTTAGGAGTACATCACAAGGTACAGCCACTAGAAAAATACATTAAGTTTATTATTATTTAGTTCACATTTGTAAGGCAGGCAGAGACCAGATATGACCTGATTTCTGCCATGTGTTTGTAAAGTTGCAACAGTTCAGTCAGAGAGAAAAATCAAACTTAGGAAGAATCAGTTTAATTACCTCTGTTTCTCGAAGAGTCATGGCTGCTCCATCAGATAGCTGTCTGAATATTTCTGCACGGAAAAATATTGGAAGAAATTGAAATAATTATCAATAAAGAGGAAATAATGTAAACTGAATTACTGAAACTTTCAATGACTCTTCCTTCAGTGTAGACCAGGGGTGTCAAACTCCAGTCCTCCAGGGCTGCTGGCTGTCCTGCAGTTTTTCAATGTGCCACAGGTATAAAACACAGGAATGAAACGGCTTCCTCACCTCCTCCTGGTGTAGCTCAGATCTCCAGAGCCTTCATGACCTCATTATTGTTTCAGGTGGAGCAGCAGAGGCTCAGCTAAACGTTGCAGGACGCCAGACCTCCAGAACTGGAGTTTGAAACCCCTGGTGTAGACTAACACCAGAGCCGGATAGTAACTAGTTACACTTACTTAAGTAACCTTTTTGAAAAAAATGTAGTTTCAGGAGTATTTTTACTTTTGACCTTTACTTGAGTAATTTTACCATGAAGTATTTCTGCTCTTACTTAAGTCAAATTTCTGGTTTTTCTACCCACTGAATGAAAATTAAACTTGTTTTAACCAAAATTTCACCTGCAGTTTCTGTTAAAGTTTCAAAGATTTTTTTGTTGGAAAAAAACTGATTTGGAAAAATTAGATTTTCCCTGATTTTGTTATTTTTTGTTACTTATATGAATTATTATCAAATACCAATATTTCTAATTAACTTTACATTTTGGTCCATCTGACTATGTAATTCTTAAATATTGAATAGTTGATCGTTTTACTCTTTCTTGAGTAAAATTTCTCTGCCCTCATCTGCTCAACACAACTAGCCTGGTTTATCAGCAGCAGTAAAACCCAAACTGCAGATCTGGCTGCACGCTCTACTTAGGTTTTGGTTTGGCGATCAGCAGCGATCACCAACACGATGTCCTCCGATCAGATGCTTACGAGACATGCGGTCAAAGCGAAGGACCAAAGCGATGAAGTTCTCCAGCGTAATGAATCCAGAGGAGGCGCCATAGCGCAGAACCATGATGTTCAGCATGTCGTCGCCGATCGTCTTGCCTGTGCAGCAGGGTAAAGTCTGTCAGAGCTTTTCTCAGCCTCAGACCTGCTGAGCTACAGCTAACAGGCAGAAACATTAAGCTAAAACTGATGATTTAGCAATGAACGAAGTACACT